>VOQZ01001714.1:0-24751 GCA_008079305.1 Phytophthora palmivora | reverse complement strand
TTAGCAAAACAAACTTGATAAGGACAGGACTTCTAAGTTGTAGAAGGTGTATTCGGCAATGCATTTTTCAAGGAAAGGTTTTTGTTTATCAGATATGATAAACACTTAAACTCTTCGGAAAAACGTTGCCTTGAAACAATAAGGTTGGTTCTGACACAAGGTGAAAGTTTGGCGCTTGAAGTCTTATAAATGGCTCTACATTGTTCGTGAAGTATACAGCGAATTCAACCTTGAAATGTAATACGTGTTGATTGAATCAACTTGTTACCCAACCAACAGCAACACCGCGCAGGAAATTTCCAACGGTTGTAAGGTCATGTACACTAGGCACTGAACGCAATTTTTCCAGCGCAGCAAACCCCGACAACTTTTGTGTATCGCTGCCCGTCTTCACCAGCATCTCCAGAAGTGGAATGGCCCCATCACGAACCATCGTGCCACCATTCTCCATGTTGCTGCTCGCGAGTTTTCGTAACGCAACTGCTGCATTTGCTTTTTGAGCGTTGGTTCCGGTACGCAAGAAGTCCATGAGCGGAGTGATAACTTCTTCAGACGGGAATGTGAAGCTGGTATGTTCGTCTATGACACTGGTGAGAGTTCCAAGTGCTCTCAAAGCTTGTGTCCTCTGGCCGTCAGTTCCACCTAGCACGAGTGTCACGAGTGGAGAAATGACTCCTTCATCCACCATTGAAATGCGGTTTGCTTCGTTATTTTGTGCAATACACGCAAGCGCATATGCCGCCCAGTGCTTTTGATCATTGTCTCCTGTTCGAAGTAGCTCAACCAAGGGTGCAATCCCTTCTCGACCAATCTCGTCACGGTTAGTGTCACTACTCGCAGCTAGATTTCCTAGCGTGTAGGCTGCTTCTTGCTTCTGAGGGTCCGACCCAGAACGTACCAGCTCCACTAGCGGCAAGATGGCATCGTCAAGTTCCACCGCTTCACGAATCGCTTCATTATCACACGCAAGATTCCCCAGAGCATATGCGCTCCACTGTTTTTGAGCATCCGTTCCAGACTGCAGCAGTGTCACTAGCGGTGTGATAGCTCCTTTCAGAGTAATATTCACTCGGTTGTCATCGTTGTAGGCGAGGTTGCCTAGAGTGTAAGCGGCCCATTGCTTCTGAGCACTTGTGCCAGTTCTGACGAGTGAAACCAGTGGAGAAATGGCCCCTTCCTGGGCAATAGCAACTCGGTTCGCTTCATTATTCAGCGAGAGAGCCCCGAGAGCGTATATTGCCCACTGATTTTGAGCGTCCGTCGTGGCTTTCACGAACGTCACTAAGGGAGGAATGGCACCTTCACGTGAAATTGTAGCACGAATCTCGTCGTTGTCGGCTGCCAAATTCCCCAGTCCGTATGCTGCCTCCTGCTTTTGCATATCTGTCCCCGATCGCAAGAGCGAACTAGTGGTGGAATGGCCCCTTCACGAGCAATTGCCACGCAGTTTTCATTATTGTTGCTGGCCAAAGTTCCAAGTGTCTCCGCTGACCACAGCTTTTGGTTGCTAGTACCATTCATTAGTAGAGCAACAAGTGGTGCTAGCACACCGGCATTCCGCAGTCTGTCTCCATCTCCACGAGTTGCAAGACAGGAACAGAGTATCGATGCGTCTTCCTTCTCCTGTTCATCACCATACTTGAGATCTCGTATCAGTGATTGAACTTCTGGTTGTGTAGCTTCTCGAATACAACCTCGCAGTATCTCAAATTCTGCGTCGCTCATCTTGGAGTAGATGAAGGTGAACCAGCTCAGACAGTGAAGCGCATACAGTTCGGTGAAAAAGCTGTTGCCCTCTCGAATCAAGCGTGCGAACAAATCAATGCCATCGGCTTGATATACTTGCACTCGACTGTTGCTGGTGACGCATTTCCGAATGAGCGCCAGCAGAGCTAGCTCCTTCTCTGTAGCTTGGCGCGATGCCAGCGTCTCCATGATCAACGGCACAGAACAATTATCCAATGCAGGCGCAGAACTTCGCTTCAGCACAGGTTTCTGAGCTACCAGCTCCTTCTCGGCCTCGTCATTTTTTCTCTTCTCAACTAGACCCAATAGTACCGCTTGCACTTGGTCATGAGTAAGTTTGACATCTGCGTGCACGTCCTCGAGTTTGGAGAGGAACTTTACAGCGTTCTTTGCAGCTGAAGTATTTCCATTCATCACTGTCACGGAAGTTGCAAGACCGAGCATCCGAAAGAGTTGGTCGATCTCAGCGACAATCAATTGGCGTTCGTTTTCCATCTCACTGCGCTTGAAAAATCGGATGAAGCGATTCAAGTCGTTGTACTTTTGTAGATATCGTGAGAATTGTTCACTGTAGTGGAGAATTTCTTGACGATGGCGTTACGTCGTAGTATGGCATTGTCTTGTAGGGGTCCGTTGCACTCTAGTAGTTGAAGCTCGACATGGATCTCTGTCAACTGCAGATACGTTTGTCGATTGACGCGTCGTTGGTGGCGAATGGCTTCTCGCAACTCGAAGATTTTGACGAGGCCTTGGACCACAGTGATAGCGGTGCTCATTTTTGGTTAATTGGTCGATGGCAAATTCAGGAATGGTCATGTGAAAGACATGGAAGTGTGGACTTGGATCTCGGTGAGTCTTGACCTGCTTTGAATTCGATGGTGGTTTGGACTTTTGCACCCGTTCGAGCAGTTGACTTGAGTTTCGTTGGTTCGTCTCGTCCGACATGATCAGCCTTTGTGCTTTGCTTGGTAAGCAAAATTTGCTGCCTATTTTTCGCACTCGAACGTGCAGCGAAAACTGTACTATGGTATTTTTTGTTGCTACGATTTCAATGGTATCACAAATTGCGCAGGTTGAGTGGTATCATAGCTTGAGTCGTTGTGGAGATTCTGGGAGATGAAGAAGACGAGCGTTTGTTAGACTTTTCAAGCGTTGAAACTACAGAAGTCGTTGCTTAATGTTAAAATCTTGATGAGTAACTGCAATTTTTTATTCCTCATACACTTCGTCGTTGCCCACGGAACTTTCGTACTGGAATTTGCTCTGTACGACGGTTGCATTCGACACTAGTCAATTGTTTGGCTAGGAAACATGCATTTCGAACAGCAAAGTTGCAAGGAACATTTGTTAGTACAATAAATATGCTCGACTAAGTTATCCTGTTTAAGCATCGGCAACGCTGGGAGGTGTATTTTCTGTTGTTAGGTATGTAGTAATTTGAGCTGACGCTAGTTGGTTCTGTGTTAGCTTGTGAAAAAACGGGATAATTCCCTCCCGCACAGCTCCAAATGTGTTTATTGCTGCAGCCACGTTCGCATTTTGGGAGATAACCCCAGCACGCATATATTCCATCAGCGGCGTCACGATTCCCTCCGCGGTGGAAGTTTTTACACTTTCTTCACTCTCAGACACAAGGTAGTTGAGCGCATGAGTAGCTTGTTCCTTTTGTGCATCTGTTCCTTCCTCCTTGAGAACAGCTAGTGGTGCGATGGCCCCCTCTTCAATAATTATCGTGCGGTTTGAGTCATTGTTATGGGCGAGGCATCTCAATGCAAACGCAGCCCATTGTTTCTGATCGCCATTTCCAGTTTCAAGTAACGCCACCAGTGGGGCGATCGCTCCTTTGCGTCCGATTTCAGCTCGTCTATCGTCGTTATTGGCAGCGAGGTTGCCCAACGTGTACGCAGCATCCTCCTTCTGGGTGTCAGATCCCATTCGCACAAGCTCCACCAGCGGAAGGATAGCTTCATCAAAGTCCTCCGGGGTATCATTATCACACACTAGATTTCCCAGTGCAAACGCCGCCCGCTGCTTTTGCATCGCAGTTCCTGCTCGGAGAAGTTCGATTAGAGGTGTGATGGCGCCTTCCCGTGTAATTTCCATTCGGTTCGCGTCGTTATGAGCGAGATTTCCAAGTGTGTATGCGCTCCATTGTTTTTGCGCTTGCGTTCCTGTCCGTAGCAACTCAACGAGAGGGGGAATTCCACCTTCTTGAGCGATCAACACGCGGTTTTCTTCATTACCCAACGAGAGGAATCCCAAAGCGTAGACAGCCCATTGGTTCTGAGCATCCGTTGCTGCTTTAACAAACGCTACCATTGGCGGAATAGCACCTTCACGAGCGATTTTAGCGCGATTCAAATCGTTGTTTGCGGCTAGATTTCCCAGTGCATATGCTGCTTCCTGCTTGTGCATATCGGTGCCAGATCGCAAAAGCTCAACCATCGAAGGGATGGCTCCGTCACGCGTAATTGCCACACAGCTCTCATCGCTGTCACTAGCTAAGGTCACCAATGCCTCAGCCGCCCACAGTTTCTGGTTGGTTGTGCCGTCCGTCAGCAGACTAATCAGCAGTGGAAACACTCCAGCTCGACGCAATGTGTCTGCGTCACCACGGGTTGCCAAACATGAGCACTGCAAGGTTGCGACTTCTTTCGTCTTTTCATCCCCGTTTTGCAGCTCATGCAGTAGCGTTAACATTTCTGAGTGTGTTGGTTCTCGAACGCAGTCTCGTAGAGTCACAAATTCAGACTCCCACATCTTGGAGTAAGAGAACGTGAACCAGCTCAGGCAGTGGAGAGCATAAAGCTGAGTGAAGAAATTCTCCCCGTTGCGTACTAAGCTTGAGAGAATTGAAAGCCCCTTGTTCTTGTAAATTTGAACTCGGTTGGCGTTGGTGACACACTTGTCAATGAGACATAGCAGCGTTGGTTCCTTTTGGGTGTGGTCGGACTCAAGCAGCTCAAGGAGGAGCGGGACAGTCGAATCATCTGAAATTGAAGGTGTACTTTGCTGGAGTTGTGAGGTCTGACCCGTTGACTCATTTTCCTCTTCCACCTCCGCTGCCTCGCTGGCTACGTCTTTTGTCAGGGTAGACTGCATACCGACCGATCCTTCCTCCTCGGCATCGTCAATATCACTTTTCTGCTCGAACTCTTCGAATCCGTTCTGCTGGGTCTTTTCACCAACCACACCCTGCTCCAATTCAGCGACTGGTATCTGCACCTCCGCTTCAACACTTTCTTTTACTTGAGGCACTTCTTCCACCATGCTCTCGGTCGTCAACGCAGGTTCAGCAGCTGTCGGTACTTCCTCCTCCTGGGTGGTAGCTCGACTTTGCTCCACATCGTTGATAACATTCTCGTATCCAACGACGTGAGGAGAAGTTTCATCTTTAGACTTCTCCTGGACCACAGCTCGAACATTTTTCTCCTTTTTTATAGGTGCTTGGCGGGTTAAATAATGTCTTTCCGCGACCACTCTATTGCTGGTGCATTTCCCAGCCACAGGCTCCTGTCCAGGCAACACTTTCTCTTTTGTCACGTCAAGTTGTTGTTTCCTTGTGAGAAATGCAGCATGGATTTCATCATGGGTCAGTCTGATGTCCCCGTGCATTTCCTCGAGCTTAGCGAAGAGTTTGCCGCGTTCATGGACGCAGAAGCTTGCCCGTTCATCACCGTCACGGCAGTGGCGAGATTCAGCATCCGATAAAGTTGATCGATTTCGTCGACAATTTTTAGTCGCTTTTCTTCCATGCTGGTGTGCTTGAACATCCGGACGACCGGGTGCATGTCATGGTACTTTCGTAGGTGACTAGAAAACGCAGTCACAGCAGCCGCGAACTTCGTGATGGTGGCGGTTCGTTGCAGTGTCGGGTTCACTTGAAGCGGTGCCGACAGTTGCAGCTCAACGTAGATCTCCATCATTTGCACGTAAGTCTTCCGGTTCTCTCGGCGCTGACGACGAATTGCATCACGTAGCTCGAAGATTTGACGGAGACCATCGACGATTGTTAGCGCGAGGTCCATGGCCAGTTCAGATGAAAGACACTTAATTGGTTTCTTGAGTGCTTGGTGGTGAATTTCGGAATGAACAGAGCAAGAGTTTAGATGTGGTGGTGGTCTCGACCCGAGTCTTGGATGGTGGTGAAATTTATCGTTCGCTATGACCAGGATCCTGGTCATAGCATTCCTGGTCCAGGAAAGCAGTTGAGTTGAGCTGTCTCATCCAACAAATGATTTTTAACGTCTCTAACAGTCACGAGTACTACTTTGAAGGCAGATAGTCCAAACGAGCATGGATGCGTTTGCTATCTGCTGGGCTTGAGTTGACAGATTAAACAGAACACCAGCTCGACGTTTCACGTTAATGATCACCAAGGTTGGCCGGATCCGTGGTGAGGCACAATTCATGGCAAGCACTTTGGTTTCGGCCAAACAAGCACAGTAGCCCTCGAAAATTGGTGTCACCGCGCAGCCGCATTCTGCTTCATTTTTTGTATACCCATCGCACACCCAGCCCATCCGGTGGGATCCAAAACTCCTGAAGACCAATGATACCTCTGGCCGAAAAAACGAATGAAAATTGCTTGCCAAGGCATTCGCTTGAATCGTTCGTCATTTCTCGACCAACCGAATCAGTAACTGATCCTTGGCACCTGTTAAAGATTTCGAGCGAAGGGTTTCTCAGCTTTTCGTCACTGGTGTAGCGGTAGCATGTTCGAGGGAAACCTCTTGAGCCGAAGCGGTTTCATCTTGACTGATCATGTTTTAAAGCATACCAACAAGTTCTCGTAATCTATGAACACATTAAAGAAGCAAGAACATAGGCTCAGTGCAATTCCTGCACGTACGCGTATTACAGTGGTGCATGAACTCGCTTACAGATCACCAATAGAAATCCTTTGATCCACAAGAACTCGTTATAGTTTAGCGTCCCAGAAGTTCTCAATAAGCGCATCTATCGCAGAAAAGCAGCATGTAAGAGCGTACTATGTCAGCGACACACCTTTTGGATCAAACTCTTCAACCGATATGAAGTATCTGTTGGATCATACTTCGAAGTACATTCTCTTCTAGCCCAGGAACTCGAAGCGAGTTCAATCCTAAGTATATTTACACGTCGTGATCATCAAAGATACAAACAACATTTCGGAGCCAGTAAAATGGACGAAGCTTTATTTCACCGTCGACATCCTCTACTATCCTAATCACACTTCACCGTAAGTTATTCCAGACCTGTCTGTAAACACGTTGCCAACTATCCTAGTCGTCGAGGTAAGAAACTACTCCCTACTTTGTTCCTTGTTGGAAAGCACCTCACAAATAGTGCGTTTGATTTGTCAGTTTCGCCCGGTTCCTTCTAACACGTTCGTGCTAAAAGACATAAACTTCCATTGGTGCAACAAAGGCTTGATGGTAGTAAGCAGGATTCTACTGGATGCGATCAAGCGCCGTACTTAGGGGCGCAGCCAAGCCGAAATGCCATCTCCTTCATGTACACCCTGGCATCCATAGCCCCATAGCCCCCAAATTTGTCAATTTCTGCTTCGTCGTACGTCTGCACGGCGTCACGACGTGTCTGATCCTGAAAAAAGCTGGCAAACTTGAGGCGTCGCGAGACACCCGAGTTCAACTCAGAATACTGGTGGTCGAATTTCTTGTAGCTCTGTTGAGGCCGTAGAGCGTGGGGCTCTGAAGGATCGACTACCCTCTGCCTAGCACTTTTCACCACAGAAACGAAGACGGAACTACTGCCGTCCTCTTGGTGTTGCGTGGCCAGTTGAGACACTAGCGAATGCACCCAATGGTCCGAAGAGACTGAGCCTTCAACGTGCACGAATACTAGAGCCTTGGGGATCTCTGGGTCTGCTAGCCTTGAGACGATCTGATTCTTGGTGTCTTCATCTGATTCCGTCGAGACTTGGTGTACCGAAGTCACTCCAGCACTTTGGGCAAGTTGAAGTGCAGAATCAGATGCACTGTAGAAGGAAATGGGCATCTTCGGGTATCTGTCAGCAATAGTGACCTATTTTAGCGCAAAAGGGTATGTCAAGAATAGATACTTTAAGTGACTTACGCAACCAGACCCTCATGTTGGATGCCCAACAACGCCGCAAGATCGCTGGTATTCGGATCCGACACCACGAGAAAACCGTTGCAACCACGCGCTGCTACATCATCGAATGCAGGTGAATTGACGTGTCCCTCGCTGTCCACAAAGACGACGAGGATCTTCTGGGCGAGGTGGTGTGGCGGCATGACCTAAAAATGGAAATGATTTGGGTCCGTTGTGTGTTTCACATCGAATATGTGTATTGTACACCACATTTCGTCCATTTTCACACTGCAGCAGGCATCAAGCAAATCAAAGGATGAGTCTCCGTCGACCCTCGTTCTTGAGAGCTTCATGACTGTCGACGGTGGGCGGCACCGCCTGTAGACCGTATGTCCGTCAGTCTCCATCTCGCTCGCCGCCGCACAAGTCTAGAGCAACATGAAGGAGACGTCTCCGCTGCTTCCGACCGCTTTGAACTCCAAGGAGCCACCTGTGGACGTCCGCAAGGAGTTCGCAGGCTTGTCCTCCATCGCTCTGCAAGTTTCTCTCGCCACCTTCGCTCGCATTGCGCTCTACTCGATCGACTACGCGTTTCTGGGGCATTTGGGCACGACGGAGCTGGCTGCAGCGTCGTTGGCGTCCGTTTGGACCACAGTTCCGCTCTTGACGGTGTGGTCCAGCATGTCGGCTATTGTGACGCTCTGTGGACAGGCGTGGGGGGCTGGTAATGGCAAATTAACTGGCATTTGGCTGCAAATGGGCTTGACTCTAGTGTCGCTTTGCACTCCTGCTTTGATGCTGTACTACTGGTTCGTGGAATACGGACTGCGTGCGTCTACGGAAGATGAGGAGGTGGTACGGCTCGGTACTCGCTTCTCGCGTATCTTGATGTTCTCGATTTGGCCCAATTTGGTCTACGTCTGCTTACGACTGTACTTCCAGGCTATGGGTGTTATGATGCCTACGACGGTCGTGGGGACGCTGTCTATGGCTGTGTCTGTCGCGGGCAACTACTTTTTCATCTACGGCGCGTTCGGCTGGACAGGACTTGGATTCGATGGCTCAGCGCTGGCTACGGTTGCGGCCTCATGGTTCCAGCCCATGGCCCTTACGTGGTACTGTGTCGTGTACAAGAAGATGCATCTGAACGCGTGGGGTGGCTGGGACTTTCGAGAATTTACGCGCGAACGAATGACTGTGTTCTACAACAATTCTGCTCCGGCGGCGGTCAATAGCTTGGTGTCGAATGTCGCGTCATCAGCACTTTCGCTGATTGCTGCATGGCTTGGTGCAGATATCATCGCTGCAAATGCCATCGTGTCTGGTTTCTGGCGCTTGTTGTGGGCGCTCTTTTGGGGTTTCGGTTCAGGAACACAGATTCGCGTCTCCAACTTGCTCGGTGCGAACCGCCCGAACGCTGCTAAGATCTTGGGCATTCTCGGATTTGGCTGTACTGTCGTCACCGTGACGCTGCTCGCGTTGGTCACACTTGTCTTCCGTGCCGATGTGTTCAGGCTCTACACGAACGACAGCGACTTGTTAAATGTTTGTGTGGCAGTGCTGCCAATCTTTGTAGTCGCATTCATGATCGAGGCAATGGAGATGGTGTTCGCCTCGATCTTATCTGCTATGGGCCAGGTTCACATCACTGCATGGACAAGTACACTAGCAACTTGGCTCGTTGAACTACCTGCTGCCTACGTGCTAGCAATTGTGCTGGAAGGAGGCTTCGCAGCGCTCTGGTACTCAATCTGCCTCATGGAGGTGCTCAAGCTCACCGTGTATGTGACAGTACTACGTCGGATCGATTTTGCCGCGATGGCTCGTGAGGCGGTGAAGAACATGGAGGTGGAGGACGAGAAAGAAGAAGTGAGTGTTGCAGTTGCAGAAGGCGGCACAACGGCTCTCGGCGCGAACACTGGTCTGCCGTCTCCCGTGCCGACTACGCTCCTGACGCCCAGTGGTCTCGTACATCAATGGGATCATGTAGACGACGGTGTCCACCAACACCAGCACAATGGCAACAAGCAATCTCAGATTGCGAACAATAAATGAAGATTGATTTCACGATGAGAGGGCAATTACAACCAATGTAGCTGTCAACAGGTCCACAAAGTGTAGATACAGCGTCGGAATCGATTAAAGCAACTGAGACCATCCCTCGTCCTCATGATCCCTCGTTGTCCACCATTCAAGCGTCGGTCGTCATCTCCCCGTCTATGTACTACGAACTTTCTATGCAAGTGCGTGATGTGTGTGTCTGCGACGTGTGAGGATTCCCCAGAGTGCTGGTCATTCCGCATTTTGCCTCGTGGAGCTCAGATCACACGTTGAGTATGGGGGAGACGTCGCCACTGCTGCTCCATGGACCGAAGAAGCTGCCGAAGGAGGCGGAAGTGAACGTAGCGGAAGAGTTCTGGGGCCTCACGTGGATGGCGCTGCAAGTTTCGCTCTCGACGTTCGCTCGGATCGCGCTCATCTCGGTGGACAGCGCGTTCCTGGGGCATCTCGGTACATCGTCGCTCGCTGCTGCGTCGCTAGCGTCGACTTGGACGAATGTGCCACTAGCTGGTGTCTGGTCAGGTGCCACAGCTCTCGTGACGCTCTGCGGCCAGGCGTGGGGCGCCAAGAACGGAGATTTGACTGGAATCTGGCTGCAGATCGGCCTCGTGGTCGTCTCGGTGCTCTCTGTGCCGGTGATGCTCTGGTATTGGTGCATTGGCTACGTGCTGGAAATGTCTACGGACGACGCTGAAGTGGTGCAGCTGGGCGTGCGCTTCGCTCGCATCTTGTCGCTGAGTATCTGGCCGTCTCTGGTCTACGCCTGTGTGCGTCTCTACTTCCAATCCATGGGTATTATGTCCCCCGTTACGGTCGTGGGCACACTGTCTATTGGTGTGGCGTGTGCTGCCAATTACATGCTCATCTTTGGAGCTTTTGGCTGGGGAGGACTCGGTTTTGATGGATCTCCAATGGCTACAGTCATTGCAGCTTGGTTCCAGCCCATCTCTCTTATCTCGTATTGCATTTTATACAAGAAGATGCACTTGCAAGCGTGGGCAGGATGGGACTTTGGTGCATTTACGCCCGACAGAATCAAGATCTTCGTGGGTATTGCAGGGCCTGTGGCTGCGAATAGTATGGTGTCAAATTTGGCTAACTCCGCGTTGACCCTCGTGGCTGCCAAGCTTGGGTCTGATGTTATTGCTGCTAACGCGGTGATTTCCGGACTGGTCGTTGCTATGGGCATTGTTCTGGGGTTTTGGCTCAGCGACACAGATCCGTGTAGCGAACTACCTCGGTGCTGGACGTCCCAAGGCTGCAAGAGTGTTGGGATTCTTGGGGTTCCTCTGCACTGTTGGCACAGTGGTGTTCCTAGCTATTCTCACGTTTTTGCTCCGTGAAACGCTCTTCCGGTTGTATACGAACGATGACATGCTTCTGCAGTTGTGTATGTTGGTGCAGCCTATCTTTATCACGGGCTACATGATCGAGTCTGTGGAGATTTTGATTTCATCGGTCCTAGCTGGAATGGGTGAAGTCTCGGTGACGGCGTGGGTCAGCTCGCTTAGTGTGTGGTGTATAGAGCTACCTATTGCTTACTTCGGTGGCGTAACGATGGGTCTCGGCTTTTCTGCGTTGTGGTATGGCGTGTGTTCCATGGAGGTGCTGAAGCTCACAATTTTTACCTACGTTTTATCGCGTACTAATTGGGCCGAGATGGCGGAGCGCGCTGTGAAGAATATGGAGGCAACAAGTGATAGTGACACTGGAGTCGAAAGAGAATCTATGCAGTTCGCAATGACGGAAGGAGGAAATACACCAGGCAGCCTTGCTCCGGTCGTGCGGTCTCCAGCAGCTCAACAGCTCATGACGCCCTCTGGTCGACGACGTCAATGGGATCAAATTGAAGACGGCACTTTGCTGCGTTCGCCTTTCCTCGGAAGAACCCCTCGGTCTGACAACACGTTCTCTCAGGCTTAGATCACGCTGGAGACGACGGTATATATTAGCTCGCGTTGCTCAAGTACAATTCGGTAATGTCAGTTTGCATTTCGTCCTTACTTGTTGAGTTTTGATCCGTTTAACAGAACATCCACTTCGTTTTCATCCTCCTGTGCCGGTGGGTTCAGTGCTGCAAGTTCTGCTACTTGACAACACGGACAGTGACCAGCCTTGAGATACTCAAACTCGAAATCTTCCTCGTGGAAGAACCGACGACAGTGTGGAGACAAGTAGATCTTGATCTCTGGAATCATGTTCTTGAAATACTTCGAACGCACAGCTCGGGTTGGGTATTTGACGATGAAGACCTCACTTGGACGAAGTGCTTGCAATGTTCGAGCATCCAGCTGAAGCACTCGATATTGTGCGGATCCGGATCGGTGACCGACACTAGCACCATACGTCGCTTGCTTATTCAATGCTTGTTCAAACAAGTCGGTGCCGTCTTTGGACGAATCGACCGGTTCGTCGTCGAGTTTCATGGTCTGAGATCCATTACCATGGTCGGTCTCTCTCCAGCCATCACCTGTACGTTTGTTGCTGGTTCCTATATCGTTTGGATGCATCAAGATTAATTCTTCGGCTTCTTGATCCGAGAGACCCGGCTGTTATGACAAATGAAGTGTTAAGGTTGCTAGACTCATGAATGCAAGAGAAATAGTACCATACCTCTGGCTGGAATTCAACAAGCGGGAGATTCTCAAACGATACGAATGAACGTACGAACGGATGGCCTGAATTAATGCACACGTCACCAGTGTTGTTCGGATTCAAGAGTGGATTCACAGTCGACGAACGATAATCCACTGGCAATAGCTCCTCACGATCAGCGTATGGTCGAGCTTGTAGCGTCATGGCAGTGCACTCTACTACAGGCTGCCAATCTTGACGTAATTTCATCTGAAGAAGTTTGTCGTACGCCTGCCGCGCCAATTTGTAGCTTTCCAACTGAAGAGCGTGATGACCAAGTGTGAAATAGATATTGCTCAGTGAGATTCCTGGTGGGGGAGGTGTCACGACAACGGTGTTACTACTACCACCTCCCGTTCTGCCACTGCTTCCTCGTGCTGCTAACTTGTTGAGAAGGAATCGAGCTGCATGAAATAACGATTCTGGAAGCAACGTGGTGAATGGTTCATCCGTGAAAGCGTAGATCATGGCGTACGCGTAGTAGAGCTCGGACAATACTTCGTTCTCCGTCGCCTCAGCGAGTCGTGCACGCTGTGCTTCATCTAGTTCAACAGGATCTCCAGTTTGCTCCCGTGTGTTCAAGATGGTCTTCATTTGCTGCTCACACAATCTCCAATGGTAATATGCGGCAGCGCGGTAACGATGTTCACTCACGGCGTTGTCAATTAACTGGCAGAGCAATTTGCAGCATTGATCTGGTCGCTGGGCACGAGTGTAAGCTTCTAGTGCATCATCGAAGCGATCTTGTGTCACCAACCATTGTGCGTAGGGCACAAATACTTCATCAGGTCGACGGACGCTGTCTCTGTGTCTGTCTGCCAAACGGACAGCTTCTTCCCATTCCTGCAGTCGAATATGCATCTGCAGTAATGCATCAACATCTCCGAGTTTCAAGTACATATCACGGGCATTGGCGAATTGGCTACTCTTTAAGAAGTAGTTGGCAGCAACAGTCAACAACTGCGAGCTTGTAGCAGCTTCAGGCTTCCGAGTGAGTTCCAAGAGTTCGGTTAACCAGCCATGTTCACCCAAAATCTCTCCAGCTCGAACATAATTCCCACTTGCTGCATACATTTCTGCCGCAGCTCGCCAATCCTGGACATCCTCAGCCCAACGGGCCTGCGCCAGTACAAGTTGCTGAACATCACCAGCTTGTCGAGCTGTAGCAAAACGTTTGGCTTCATCCCACATACGGAGATCTGCAAACATTTTAATTGCACGTGCTGGTTCTCCACAGTCTGCGAACAATTTAGCAGCCAGTGGGAATTTACCTTGGTGTGCCATGATCTCAGCCTGTAGCAGAGCTTTGACTTTCTTTCCAGCTTCACCACCGACATCTTCACCTTCCTGGTTGCTACTTCCTTCTCCTGCTACTTGGGGTATTTGCTGTTTCCAAGTCTGTTCAAGAGCATTGACAAGCTCGATGTAGCGAACATCGCGAACACGGATAAACGCCTTTCGTGCTACCGAGAACCTCATACTTTTAAGCGCCTCCCATGCCAACAAACGCCAGTCTGCTGCCGTGACTCCCAAGCACGACACTGCATAAGCTTGTGTGAAGTTATTCTGCTCCAGATAACGATACAGAGGTGCCGACTGCGGTACATCAATGGTTTGAACACTCAGTGCACTAAGCGAGAAGACCTTCGAGCCTGAAAATCCAACGACGAAACCCTGCATCCGCTGCGTGTGGCCTGGAAATTGACCTGCACGAATCTTCAGTTGTCCATTCCCACCAAAACACAGCATATCCTCGCACTCAGTGTTCCAAGCCACACTGTTCGTAGCTCCTTCCTCAAACAAGAGCTGTTTCGTCGCCAAGTCATACACAAGACACTTGTGTGAATCGTCTACTACAGCAAGCTTTTCACGACTGCCATGATTCATCAAGATGGTGTTAGTTTAGACACAGACAATCTCGCAAAGGAAGAACGTACTTCGCACTGATGTCAAGACAGGAGATTGGGCTGCTTTGCTGGATTAGAGGAATCGGGAATGGATTGTTGATGAAAATCTGCCACACGGAGCCATCCTTCAGTCCAACGAGCAGACCTTCACGTCCAGGAGCACCACCCGTCACTTTGATGTAGCGGATCAAGGATTCTAACACCCATTCACGTTCTTTTCGACCTGTGAAATCGTACTGCTGCAGCTTTTGCTTCTGGCACAAGATGAAATGCAAGCTGGTAACGACCAGGAGGCTACAGGGTAAGTCTTTTGTGATGCGTTCCTTCACTCGATAATGCATGTCGTAGCTAGCGTTCGTCGACGTGCCGTTACTGTTTCCTGCGAGTTCGTAGATGATGATACGATCCGAAAGCTGGACAGCAAGACGGTCTCGATACACGCTGAGCTTCTTGACACAATCCCGAGTCTTGATGCGAACCTTTTGTTCCGTCATCAGGTGCTGCACGATGACATCGGTGAGATGTTCACGAAATGCATATCGCTCCTGGTAAATGCCATGGACAGTGCCAAATACAAGGCAATACATCGACAACGTGCCATCTTCACTCCCCACGCCCACAAAATTCGTCTTGGGTCGAGATTTGATCGCCCACACCCAACTCTCTTGCTCACAAATGCTGCAAAACCAGTTAGACATTAACATCCAACACCATTTAAAGTTTGGAACTTACCCAACGAGGAAGATGCCATCTTTCGTGTACAATCCAGCCTTGCGATTGCTTCCACCAACAAGCAAATATTTTCCTTTACTACAGAATTCAAGCATTAGAGTCAATAATTGACAGGATGAAGAAGCATACCAACCTGAAGTATGCGAGACTGGTGGGGTTGAACGCTAGTTTACGAGCTTTACCCTGCATAACCCCACTGGGAGAGTAGAATGACAGTGTTCTGTCCCAACACCCGACAGCCAGAATATCTGTCGAGTCATCTTCATGTGCTGGACTCCATGCAAGGGCCCACACTGGCGCATTGGATCGTTCAATAAGCCTCTTCTCAGCTCCGAGCTTGTCACGTAGTGTTACATTGCCATTAAGCAGTCCAAGTGCCAAAAGTTGTCCATCTTTGCTCCAACAGGCCGACAAAATCTTGGCGACGACCTTGTGTTTGGCCACTGACTTTTGTTCTGGAGCCCAGAGACCAAAGTCTGAAGCTGTGCAACTTGCAAGACATTGAGATTGAGGATTGTAGGCGAGTTTTTGAATACTGTCGTTGTGCGTGTACTTGAGGATCCCTTCAGCCTTGTCCGTCCAGATGATGACGATATTGTCTGCGCCACCAGAAGCGAAGCGTTTACCGTCGTGGGAATAGTCCACAGCATAGACCGTTCCTTTATGTCCTTTTAACGAATGCAACAATGTCCCATCAACAGCATCGTACACTAACACGCGAGTTCCAACTGCTGCTACGACGTGAGACCCGTCCGGCCGAAATGCCAAATCCTGAACCACAAACTTTTCACCATTGCGTTCTGGTACTTTGTCACTCCATGCTAACACACTACGCATGGTTTCGATTGTTATGTAGAAATGCTAATGGTGCAATGCAGGACAAGATCATGAAAAGTCGCGAGGATCGTGGATCTTGAAAAGCCGTTAACATGATCCGTCGCATAAAAGTTATGATAATAGTGCATTCTAAGTATTACTGGAATTGGAAATGTACTTGTAGTAATTATCACCCTAGTGACCTATGTGATAATTTATCGCTGCTTGGTGTCGAATCGACTGAGGCTGATGGCAAATGCTTGGAGCATGGATAGTGGATATTGGAAATCCATGTTGAAACAGTCCTTGCCGACTTTGCCTAGTTGGAGCAGCACATATTCTTGGGGTAGGGACACTGTGCCTTGGTCATCGTACACGAAGTCGGGGTACGACTTGCGATACTGGTCACGCATTTGTTCGTTTGTTGGCTCGGAGTGGACGAGTTGGAAGTTTTTGACAGATACACAAGTTGCACGACTGCGGAAGTCCACGATGCAAGACGAAAGCGGATCGTACTTGGTTTCGCGTTTGTGCAGGAAGACAAAGTTCGTTGCGTCCATGACATTTTGACCACCCTGTTCCCATGGAATAATTAGGCTACGAACCAGTTGATCTGACAAGATTGCTCAGGGTACGTACAGCTGCTGTGATGTTTCGGACGTGCTCTTCCATCATCTGATCACGAGAAAGTGGACGCCACTCGAGATATCCTTGACCATTGTCTAAAATTGATGGAATCACCACCTCCATTTTCCGCGGGTAAGGCTGCGAAAGACTCTAGTGAGATTCCGCTTACCAGTACGTAGTCACAATTGACTCACCTTCTTTGAGTAATGGTACCGAATCACTGCTAGTTCAGCTCGGATACTTTGTCTGAGTTCATCGTCTACCTCACAATCAGAATCCAAGTCTTCTGGATTGTCTCCTTGGTCGTACAAAGAGTACTCCATCATATTCGTGGACGATCGGAGCTTTCCGATATATTGGTGACTTCGCATCATTCGCGATAAGAACAAATCGTCCCTACCGAACAGCAGAATCAACTTCTCAATCCTTAAAAAGTGGATAGTTTAGTACTTACCGGTTCATGGAGATCACGTAGTGAGAAGTGATGCGACTCGTAGCTTTCTTTCTTGCATACATAATGGGGCGGCCACTAGAGCTATTCACTTCCAGTAGTAAAGTGTAGATTGGAGCGAGTTTGTTGGAGCCACTGTCGTTTCTCTCAATGAAACACTTGACAATTTGGCCTCGTCCGCATTCGAGAGGCCGCTTGACGAACTCCAGCAGGTGATCTGGAATGTAAGGCACACTCTTGGGATTGAAAAACTTTAATACAATCGTAAAACAAGTTAGCAATGGCCGTGAATAAACAATGACGCTCGTGCAGATAGCTCACCTGGGCTTGGATTTTTTGGTTCGTCCTGCTTGTTACGACGCTTCTCCCTGCGCTTTTCACGTGATTTCTCCCTGTCACGATCACGATCTCGATCTCGGTCTCTATTTTCTCGGTGTTCTCTGCTTTGATCTTTTGTATTTTCTTCACTGTTGGAGCTGTTCTTGTCTTTTTTGTCGAAAGAAGACGACCTCGAGTCATCGTGTTCGCGTTCGTGGTCGTGATCGCTGTTAATATGTTCATCCTCTCGAGGAGAGTGAGACCCGCGCTTCATCTTTCTCAGTTCATCGTAAATATCTTCATGAGTCGCGTTTCTGCGTAAAACACTTTCTCCATCTTCCTTCTCTTTGTGTTCACTGTTGACGTCATTCTGAGAGCTGGGTGAACGACTTGAACTTGGCTTGGGTGGACCTCGTTTGCTTTCAATGACAATCTCAGGATCATCTTCATGCTCGACATGTTTCGCATCTTGCGTGTCTTGATCCTTTGAATCGGGTTTGTTGTCATCTAGGAACGGGATTTCTTCAACATCATCAAACGAGTCGTCGAGGTTTGAAATTGGTCGAGACGATTTTGAATTTCCATTCGGTTTAGTTTGAGCACTTGGTTCGGCATCTGTGCTCTTAGTTTCATGCTTCTTCACGATGATAACTTCTTCTTCGGGAACGTTTAATCTCGACTGACCGCTGAATTGTGCTGCCATTCCCATTTTTGTCGTGAAAACACCGGGATTCTCCTTCTCCTTGACTGAAGACATACTCGTTCGTCGAGATAACTCTGCTTCCTCTTCGGATGCTCGACTACGAGCTGACAGAGCCGCTGTTGTGTCATTCAGTACTTCCATCGTGCTTTTCATCACGAGAGGAGGTTTCACAATCGGTGGTTTATCCATCGGAGGGGCTTTTGCTGGAGCTGTTGCAGGAGGACGTTGCGTTTGAGGCACAGGCTTCGAAGGTTTGCTGATTGGTGCAGTATTAGTCTTTGGGGCTGCACTATTCGCTATCACCGGCGAATCATCCCCCAGAATATCTACTGGAGCTGCTCGTGGGGTGAGTTTTGCGTCTCCAGGTGGGCCTCTAGCTGACGTCGGTGGAGAACGTTTAGCCTCCGGCTTCGGTTTGAGAGGGCCAGCAGGAACAGGCTTCGATTCTTCTTTACTATCATCATCCGTGCGTGGGGTACTTGGGGGCTTCGTTGCCACTTTAGGCG
The DNA here is from genome assembly GCA_008079305.1 of Phytophthora palmivora. NCBI lineage: Eukaryota > Oomycota > Peronosporomycetes > Peronosporales > Peronosporaceae > Phytophthora > Phytophthora palmivora. The sequence continues at coordinate 6,193 of VOQZ01001714.1, read as the reverse complement.
GTGCAGTTGATGGTGGTGCTCCTGTCGGATGAGGTTTAGTTGGAGGTGCCATTGAAGGTGGAGCGGCTGATGATGGTGGTCCCATAACTTTTGCTTGACCACCTGGAGGGGGTCCAGCTTTGGCTTGAGCTCCATTCGGAGGTGGAGCACCGGAAGGTGGCCGTGCTGCTCCTCGGATTTTTGCAACAGAAGCACTTGGAGCACCTGCACCAGGAGGGGGTCCATTGGGTGGTGGTAAAGTCGATTTTGATCGGAATGCAGCTGCTGCAGAGGCTCCTGCTTTTGGTGGCGGGTTAGAAGGTGGGGGCATAGCCTTTTCTTTTTGGTAGGGTCTGCACTTGCTCCACCCTGTGGACAGTCGTGTTAGTGCTTGAAAAATACAACCAAACTCAATAGCACCATTAACCTTGGCATCTGCATTGGCATTTGGAGGTGGAGCCATTTTGGGTGGCGCTTTCATGACTCGAGGTCTGTAGAATGAAAAATTGAGAAAACTAGTTGCATTATCCGTATTTCGTATCACTTACGTCGTCTCACCACCCGTGTCCTTACTCTCATCGGATCCCTTCTCGTCAGCCATAACCAACTTACTACTGTGCTTTAAAACACTTCACAACAATGGAGAGCGTCCCTCGACCTACTCGACGTAACGGAAGCTGTAGCGATCACACTCCTTTCGAGCTATTTCGAGTCACCACTACTGACGTTTACGTTCCAATTCAATACCCCATGAAAATATTTGTTATTTAATGAATACTACAGTGCATTAGCAAAACCAATAAAGGTGACAATACAAGGATTCGTGACGTTATGAGAGAAGAAGGAGCGAATGTACCTTCCCCAGAGACCAGTCAAATGATTGTTTTGGTGTGCACTACCAGCTCTTAAATATTGATTGCATTGGCTGGAGTGAAGTGCTCAGGAGAGGAATCCATGTTTGTATCCTAGGAAATATCCGTTAAATCATGCCGTTACAAGCGGGAGAGTTGTGGAAAAATGACGTGTGATGTTCACCTTACCACATTCAGGCTCGACGTACATCAACTTTGACTCTGGTTAACTTATGCTGCGAAGTGCAATTAGCTACAGTTAATGCATGTATTATAGATGAATGAGGTCTTCCTCGTGCCACTCAGCATATTCTTACTGAAGGACAATGCGGTGCACCATTGTTAGGCAACGCAACCTCACCGAATTTATGACTGCAGTTGCCTCCTTTCACCACGATATTCGTGTAGCCACCTTCGTGCATCCATGACTTGAGTACAAATCACAGAGTGTTTGCGGCGAATTGTTCCCCGAATTGTTTTGTACGAAAGTCGTACAGAAAGCATTGGTGTCTGAAATATTTGTTAGGATTTAGTTGTAACACCATGGACAATTCGTCTACGAGATCCCGAGTTCAAGACGCATTCGGCGAGGCTTTCCACTCGTATGGTTTTGATGAAAGTCCGACTGCTTCGACTAGTGAGTCCTTGCCATCGGAAGTACTGAACATCATTGTATCTTTGGTCTTGTTGCGTGGCGGTATTGCTATAAATTAATATGAGTGCAGACTTTATGCAGTAGTCAAATGGTGAGCACATACCCTTGCAGCTGACTGTCACCTTCTAGGTGGAATGCACACATTTTAGCGCCTTAGAGTCTGAGCTGGGTCAGTGCACTGCTGGGCACAACTCATGTATCCCCCCTCCTCTCACAATCTCCAGCTTAGTTAAATTGGTACTAGAACATTCTTTCAGCTGCTGACACGGACATCACCATGGTCGGAATGGAATCTTTAACTGGTTCCAGACGGACTGAATGCGTTAGGCATGGCGGCATCCTGATGCATGCAAGTTGCGCGTGCTTAGCCACGACGGCAGTTGCGACTCAATCTTTGGTTGGATTTACAGTCGCCACTATTGTTTTTACAGAACCTGTACACTGGAACATATTGACAAGGCGCATCTCGACACGAGTGCTACGCCTAAGGCTCGAATGGTCCGACACCTCGTTCCGACATATCGACCGTCGGATATGCGAAATGCACATTTGTTCGTGTTTCCTAGCCAAACAATTGACTGGTGTCGAATGGGAAGTCAGCAATCGTCGTACAGAGCAAATCCCAGTTCGAATGAAAGGTTCCGTGAAAGCTTGGGCAACGAGGAAATCAAAAATTGTCATAGCCGTGATGAGATTCAAATAAAGAACCGATTTTGTATATTTCAACGCTTGAAAAGTCTAACAAACGCTCGTCTTCATCATCTCCTAGAATCTCCACAACGAAGCAAACTATGATACCATTCAACCTGCGCAATTTGCGATGCCATTAAAATCGTAGCAACAAAAAATACCATAGTACAGCTTTTCGCTGTACGTTCGAGTGCGAAAAATAGGCAGCAAATTTTGCTTACCAAGCAAAGCACAAAGCTGATCATGTCGGACGAGACGAACCAACGAAACTCAAGTCAACTGCTCGAAGGGGTGCAAAAGTCCAAACCACCATCGAATTCAAAGCAGGTCAAGTCTCACCGAGATCCAAGTCCACACTTCCATGTCTTTCACATTGACCATTCTTGAATTTGCCACCGACCAATTAACCAAAAATGAGCACCGCTATCACTGTGGTCCAAGGCCTTGTCAAAATCTTCGAGTTACGAGAAGCCATTCGCCACCAACGACGCGTCAATCGACAAACATATCTGCAGTTGACAGAGATCCATGTCGAGCTTCAACTACTAGAGCGCAACGGACCCCTACAAGACAATGCCACACTACGACGTATCGCCATCGTCAAGAAATTCTCCACTGCAGTGAACAACTTCTCACGATATCTACAAAAGTACAACGACTTGAATCGCTTCATCCGATTTTTCAAGCGCAGTGAGATGGAAAACGAACGTCAGTTGATTGTCGCTGAGATCGACCAACTCTTTCGGATGCTCGGTCTTGCAACTTCCGTGACGGTGATGAATGGAAATACTTCAGCTACAAAGAACGCTGCAAAGTTCCTCTCCAAACTCGAGGACGTGCACGCAGATGTCAAACTCACTCATGTCCAAGTGCAAGCGGTACTATTGGGTCTAGTTGAGAAGAGAAAAAACGACGAGGCCGAGAAGGAGCTGGTAGTTCAGAAACCTGTGCTGAAGCGAAGTTCTGCGCCTGTCTTGGATAATTGTTCTGTGCCGTTGATCATGGAGACGCTGGCATCGCGCCAAGCTACAGAGAAGGAGCTAGCACTGCTGGCGCTCATTCGGAAATGCGTCACCAGCAACAGTCGAGTGCAAGTATATCAAGCCGATGGCATTGATTTGTTCGCACGCTTGATTCGAGAGGGCAACAGCTTTTTCACAGAAATGTATGCGCTTCACTGTCTGAGCTGGTTCACCTTCATCTACTCCAAGATGAGCGACGCAGAATTTGAGATACTGCGAGGTTGTATTCGAGAAGCTACACAACCAGAAGTTCAATCACTGATACGAGATCTCAAGTGTGGTGATGAACAGGAGAAGGAAGACGCATCGATACTCTGTTCCTGTCTTGCAACTCGTGGAGATGGAGACAGACTGCGGAATGCTGGTGTACTAGCACCACTTGTCGCTCTACTAATGAATGGTACTAACAACCAAAAGCTGTGGTCAGCGGAGACACTTGGAACTTTGGCCAGCAACAATAATGAAAACTGCGTGGCAATTGCTCGTGAAGGGGTCATTCCACCACTAGTTTCGCTCTTGCGATCGGGGACAGATATGCAAAAGCAGGAGGCAGCATACGGACTGGGGAATTTGGCAGCCGACAACGACGAGATTCGTGCTACAATTTCACGTGAAGGTGCCATTCCTCCCTTAGTGACGTTCGTGAAAGCCACGACGGACGCTCAAAATCAGTGGGCAATATACGCTCTCGGGGCTCTCTCACTGAATAACGAAGCGAACCGAGTTGCTATTCCCAGGAAGGGGCCATTTCTCCACTGGTTTCACTCGTCAGAACTGGCACAAGTGCGCAGAAGCAATGGGCCGCTTACACTCTAGGCAACCTCGCCTACAACGATGACAACCGAGTGAATATTACTCTGAAAGGAGCTATCACACCGCTAGTGACACTGCTGCAGTCTGGAACGGATGCTCAAAAGCAGTGGAGCGCATATGCTCTAGGGAATCTTGCGTGTGATAATGAAGCGATTCGTGAAGCGGTGGAACTTGACGATGCCATTTTGCCGCTCGTAGAGCTGGTACGTTCTGGGTCGGACCCTCAGAAGCAAGAAGCAGCCTACACGCTAGGAAATCTGGCTGCGAGTAGTGACACTAACCGTGACGAGATTGGTCGAGAAGGGCGATTGCACCCTTGGTTGAGCTACTTCGAACAGGGGACAATGATCAAAAGCACTGGGTGGCATATGCGCTTGCGTGTATTGCACAAAATAACGAAGCAAACCGCATTTCAATGGTGGATGAAGGAGTCATTACTCCACTCGTGACACTCGTGCTAGGTGGAACTGATGACCAGAAGACACAAGCTTTGAGAGCACTTGGAACTCTCGCCAGTGTCATAGACGAAGATACCAACTTCGTATTCCCGTCTGAAGAAGTGATCACTCCGCTCATGGACTTCTTGCGTACCGGAACCAACGCTCAAAAAGCAAATGCAGCAGTTGCGTTACGAAAACTTGCGAGCAGCAACATGGAGAATTGTGGCACGATGGTTCGTGGTGGGGCCATTCCACTTCTGGAGATGCTGGTGAAGACGGGCAGCGATACACAAAAGTTGTCGGGGTTTGCTGCGCTGGAAAAATTGCGTTCAGTGCCTAGTGTACATGACCTTACAACCGTCGGGAATCTCCTGCACGGTGTTGCTGTTGGTTGGGTAACAAGTTGATTCAATCAAGCACGTATTACATTTCAAGGTTGAATTCGCTGTAGATTCTACGAACAATGTAGAGCCATTGATAAGACTTCAAACGCCAAACTTTCACCTTGTGTCAGAACCAACCTTATTGTTTCAAGGCAAAACTTATCCGAAGAGTATTATATCTAAAAACAAAAACCTTTCTTTGAAAATGCATTCCCGAATACGCCTTCCACAACTTAGAAGTCCTGTTATTATCAAGTTTGTTTCGCTATAGTATATCAAACTCGTGCTGCTTATTCCTATCTCCATGCAGTTTGATCCACGATGAATGGGACGACACCGGTACAAATACACATAAGCACATTGTTCCTCTTCAAGAAGCCGCGATTTAGCTTCACTTGCTATGGTTCTCATTGATAGCTAAGAGTATTTCCAGAAGCGAGTCAGACAGTAGATAGCGCAATGAGAACTTCTTTCAACACAAAAGTACCATTGCGAAGACCTTGTGCGTGACAAGTGCATCCTCTTGACAAATCAACCAAGGTTTGTTTCCTTTTCTTTCACAAGCGTATCGATGTTTTGTTGTCCTGCTTCTTTGTCATTCTACCTCAAGACTGACATCGCTTCGTGGTACTTCAGATTTATGGTTTGCGCAGTTTTCTTAGATATTCATCATCGTAGCGATCTGCAATCTTTTGATTAAACCCTAAGCTTTACGATTTTGGCTCGTTATTAGATCAATACGTGCGTTGCTTACTCCTAGCTCGAGACACCATTAGCAAATACACATGGTCTTTCGCAAGAACCACAATGTAACTTCACATGTTATGGTTCCCGTTTATCATTGTGTATTTCCAGAGCAGTTAGAAGTGAGTCACGCAGGAAAAGCGACGACAACTCGGTGAAGCATTAGAACATTCTACCCAAGCTCTTTCTAAGACTTTCGTACATGTCGGGCGTTTTTTCTCTGACGAATCCCACCATTCTGATAAAGAGTCGACGAGTGAGAGTCTATTACATGATTTCATGTGGAATCCTGCAACATACAACATGTACATAGTGTAATCCCTAGTACATTAGGATATGGATGCGCTGCAACACAAGTGAATAAGTCTGCAGTAAATTCGTTTGAAAAACGTTGGAATCTATGTATCTTTCCTAACAACAATACATGAAATAGAAGCGTATTAACGATATAATTGGCGGCCTTCGTTTGTTACTCGCTCTGTAAGACTCGACATCTTCTCAAGTTTAATGATACGCGGAGGGTTGTCAAGATATTTTGCATAGCGATCCGCCATCGTCATTGCCCTCTTTTGGGGCCATTTCTTCTGGTAAAAAAATATTTCAAATACACCCAGGG